>OX465098.1:9933383-9973383 GCA_949987625.1 Chalcis sispes | reverse complement strand
AGAGTATCGTCGCGAGGAGTAAGAGGACGTGCAAGAGGCTCGCGCAAAAGCTCAAAGGCCGGATTAACGAGTGGCAGAATTCCAAGCTCTACAAGTGAGTTTTATCTTATGTTTTTTACATTTTTTCGGTTTTTCTTCCTTTTTTATTTATTTTTTTTTTCCTATAAATTCTGTGCGTATTCGTTTTCCTTAATAAGGAAGTCAGAGTCTCGGTCAACAACCCAAAATTTTTGCTTTTTTTTTTCCTTCTATTTTTCTTTTTATCGCGCGCTTGCGAATCAAACGATCTTTTTTTTTTCTTCTATTTTTAATACAGTTATCGGTTAGGTTTAAAAGCATATTTTATAGGTTATGAGATAAAAAGTATTAAATTTTGGTGAAGAATCGTTGAGAAACCGGTTGGATTTTTGTCGGTAAGGATGAAAATAAAAAAAAAAAGAAAAAAAAAAAATTCGCGCGAGTTCGACGACAGTATTTTATTTCGATGAAAATTTTGCATTAGAAATTTTCCGTTTTATAAATTTGTTTTTAAAAATCACATTGTTCTACATATTCGGAGCATAAACGATTTCTATGCTAATCTTGAATTAAAACGTACTCATAATACAATCAAACATACTTTTTTCATAAAAATAAACGTAAAATATTGAATATTTAAAGTATTTTCGAAAATTTGACGTTATTGAAGTTGAAAATTTTTTCGTGGATGTTGTGTGTCAACCGTTTTCTTTTTCATCTCATCTCTTGTAATTGTCATATCAAAGTATGGGTGAAGTGTATTATTCTCGATAGTAGTTAATTGTTATTTATTTTAACATTTATAATGGAAAAAAAAAATAAAATTTTATATTGGGCTCGTTGTTTTCCTCTTGAACGAGTACACGTTTCGAAATGAAGTAAAACAATTTTCAATCGATGTTGAATGAAAATTTATTTAAAAAAAAAAAATTAGATTGTAATGCGAATCGTTTATTTACAAATATTAATTTACGGGAATTTCCTCGACGATTTTGCAACCTTTTCACTTAAAATTTTTCATTTAAATAGCTCAAAGTTCTATCTCGACGTAGTATTACATCACGAGCGACACGTGTTTGTTCAAAGTTTTATCGAATATTGAAATAAAAGTTTTAAGCGTAATAATTACGAAAGAATATTTCCAGTTTTTGAATTTTAATCATACCAAAGATTTTTGCATAAATTAATTCGTGCCAAATTAAATATTAACTTATCGCTTTACATTGTTTCCATCGAAGTATGTTAAAAAATACTTTTTGCAATTTTCTTTAATATAATTGATGAATTTTTTAATTTAATAACTTTAAAAGGTTAATTAATATTCTAACGAAATAAAGAAGAATAGAACTTACTCTTAAATCTTATATATCGATGGTAATTACGCAAAGGATAGATATTTATCGAATCGATGAATATTTTAACTTTTAAAATTGCGTTTTAAAAAATCAATTCCAACTTTCTCAAAATTGACAAACGCGACAATTAATCGCATTAAAAAAAAAAAAAAAAAAAAAAAAAAACCGTATTTATTTATAGAACGAAAAAAGCTTCCGAAAATAATTCGCGATCGAGTCAATTAAATTTTCAATAATCCGAGCGCGCGCAAATCGATCCAATCGATCACTCGTGTCAACACAAAATATCCGTCTCTCTTACTTTTTCTCTTACTCTCTCGCTACTACGACGAGCACCGCGAGAGCTCGCCGACTTTTTAGGCTGTCTTTATTTTGCATTGTGTCTCTCAACCCGTGTCACTGTGTCGACTCTCTTTTTCTCTCTCCCTCTTGTTTATTTTTAAAGATATATTTTCCATCTCTCTTTTTCTTTTCTCTTTCTTTAACTCACTGTCGCTTCTTTAAAACCGTGATTACAAGCGCACGCGCGCGTAATAATTCCCGGCTTGCTTAAAGGAAATAATCGAGTCCTTAATTTCTCTCTCTCTCTCTCTCTCTCTCTTTATCTTTCGCTTTCCTCGTTTTAATTATAAGAATTATTTCATACCGCCGGTGATAATTTTTTTTCCCCGCGAGTTCAAGGTTTAATGTACAACTTTGACTCAACGAACTCACAAAAAGCGTAACATAGCTTTTTAGTTTCACAATACTGAGTTACGCTTCTGTGTAGTATACGAACATGTCGTCTCGCGCCGGTGAGATAAATATTTTCCGGATGTGTTTCTTCTTTTCTCTCTCTCTCTCTGTCTCTCTCTGTCTGTCTCTCTCCCTCTCTCTCTCTCTCTGTTACAGCGCATAGAATAACGTCGGTGACCCATCATTTTGTTAATATTGCACCTATGTCATGGATATTAATTTAATCGCGTACAGCATAACCGAAAATTGACTAGCGTATTATTATTATTTTTATTGTATTGTATTATGCTATTGTTATCGAATGCTATTTTTTATTTTTGTTTATTTGTTTATTTGTTTATTATTACTCTTACATATAAATTACTAGTAGCAAGACATGTTACTATATGATTTTTCCTAATTAATTATTATTAATTAATTATTTTAGTTATATTATAATTCGTTGTAATTTTTTTTTTCAATGCTATATGGGGTTATACCCCGTTGCCTAAATAAAGTCTTATTCAACTAATTGATCAATCTGTTTTTCTGGTATTTAAAGTGTTTTGCGAGTCAAAATATATTATAGTCGCGTACTTCTTGCGCCTCTCCCAGAGATAAAAATTACACACGTAAAGCTGGTTGAATTCTTTAAGTGTTCTCGTTTTTTTTATCAATACATAAATCGAGGTGGTAAAGATAACAAATTGCTACCGTTGATTTTTAAGGTTATGGTATATATTTTTATCGACATTGTTTACTTTTTTTTAAAAACAGAATATCCAACAATTTCTAATAAAATATAAATAACGACATTATTTTTTTTTTCGCTTCTGTTTTCTTGGTTTTTTGACGCAAAAAAAAAAAAAAAAAAAAGATTTATGAATATTTTACCTTTTTTATTTTTTTCTTATAATAAAAGTCGTAAGTCCACTGTTAAATCTACGCTTATATGTACGAAATTTTATAACGCGACGGAAAAATATACTTGTATAATATACCGAAAAAGTATAACATAGAAGTACATCCAGAGATGTTTATAGTTGCAAATAAAGGCTGTAAATATTTTAATGCGTGCGTGTGCGAGCGTAATTTTTTATTTTGGAATATCTGCGTGATAAATATTTAAAATTTTTTTTTTTTGTATAATATTTTTTTTCGTTCGATTTAAAATTTGTGAATCTTGAAAAAAAAAAAAAAAAAAAAGAAGAAAATATCAATCCGTTCAATGTTAACTTCATTGAAGTTAATCCTAATCCCTTGAATATGGGTCGTTTGTGTCAACAGTCGTTTGTGTAAACAGCCTACATGACTCCGAATTTTGATGAAAATGTTTATTGAAAAAGGGACTTTTGGGGCTGACAACAATTCTATCGCATAATTAAGAGTCCAAAGAACACTTGCGAATTTTTTCAGATTTTTCCTTACGGAATAACAAAGTTAAATGAGCGGCGGACGCGAATGACCCACGTTCAAGGTTTATGTGTGCTAAAAACAGAGACACGGTATTAGGGTTAATTTATAACGATATACGATATTGTTTAATTAAGCGATAAGATACATTAGTAAAATCCATAAAACAACATTTTTAATCTATCGTAAATGAAAAGAAAAATTAAGAAACAATCGAAATCGGTGACGCGCTTAACCCATTTTTAAAATTTATCGTAACGATATAATGCAATCTTATTCCTCGCTATAAGAAAGAATCGCAACAATTGAATGCGTAACGCGAATGGTTGAATAAATAAATAAACAATAAAATCCACCAGCTATTTTAAGAAACTAAAAATCCATAAACAAATACGAACGGTATTACCTTCGAGGCATAAATCGCTATCGTGCATCCAAACAAATAAACGATTCCAAATTTCCCCTCGTTGATTTATCGACGCGTTCGATCCTCTTTTCCTACTTCCCAATCGCGTAACTTCTGTACTATAACTATATGGTTCGATAACCTCTTCGATTACCCGCATAAATGTTTGTGCAGGGGGGAAAAATTCTAGCGTAATTAATTTTCGCGAGTTTTAAAGTTACGTCGGAGTACTGTTGGTTATGTGGATTTTAGAAGTGTTTTTGCAATTTATTTATACGATTGTGAACTTTCGGCTCGTTATTCACTGTTTATTATTATTACTTTTTGTTTAATTTAGAATGATAATATGAAATCGCGATGGTAATGTTTCAAGCTTCACGTAATAAAGCTTTATGTGTTTATTAAATTTACGTAAATTGTTGTTTCAAGTTTATTAAAAAAAAAGGTTAATATTTAAGATGATTTATTTTGTTATCTTTGATTCTTTACAAAAATTTATCGATCCTAAATGAACGTAAACATTTTTTTTTTTTTTTTTTTTTTTTTTTTACGAAATTTTCTTAGAATAAAAGCGCAAATAAATCATTATCAAAAATTAACGATACGATAATTCATTAAACTTTCAATTAATATGACTTTTATTAATTAAAAAACTTAAGCCGTGCAAAAAAAAAAAAAAAAAAAGATCCTATTTTAAAAAACTAAATGTATATATAGATAAAATGGAAAATAACGTTATTACTATACGGCAACGAATTACATCTATACTCGACTTACTAAATCATACAAGACCGGCGAAACCTTACAGTTAATAAATCACGATTTCAAATTTTTTTCACAGCTCGAATCTTATATTACCGCCGGTGAACCGCTCGAAGTTAGATTTCTTAATGGTTAGGAAATCAGAATTTATATTAAATGCAGCTTTCGTATCGTAAGTCATTAATTCGTATGACAAAAAGTAAAAAATTCGCCTTTTTCTTTTCTTTTTCTTTCTTTTTTTTTTTTTTTTTTTTTTTCTTTTTTATGTAGATAACTCTGCGATAATCAATGATTTCAACGCGTAATCGAAAACGTAAAGCTTTATTTAAAATACATCACGTAAGATATATTTTATATTATATATATATATATATATCCGTGTAAGTAAACACACACACACACACATTGTTGATTTTATTGAACGTCGAAGAAAAAAAAAAATAAATAAATAAAAAATAAAAAAACCCCATCGATGGCCTTTCGCGAAATCGTCGTGAATTTTTTTCGTCCTCGAGTTATAAAACCGCGTCACTCGATATACCGATATACTTACACTCGCGTTCGTACCTACATACTCACGCGTATCGTTAGCGTATTACATGTGTACGTAGGAATGTAAATGTGTGTACACGCGTGCGCTTTAGTACGTAGACTTGCTACCGCAACGTCGGCGCATTTCAATCGTTTCTCTTTATCGTCGCCTCGTACACGAACGTTTTTATTATCTGGCTTCTCGCGCTCTATATATACACGCGTATATACATATATCATAATCGCGTACTTTTACACGTGTATGGACAAGCTATATCAACTTTTCGCGCTTAGCTACTTTTCGTCGATATGTGTATACACTAAACACGCGTCTTCTACTTCATCTCGCTATTTTTTATTCTCTTCTTCTATTCTTTCCTCGTTACTCTTGATGTTTGGCCGACTTTGCAGAGCTAACATTCGAACGGTTTAATGAGTCCCCCGTTTCCTTTTTCTTCATCTTTAAGCCTATCGCGGCACAAACTTTCGTGTCTATACGCGAATATTTCATTATGTACTATTAGAAATTGAGATATATTATGTCAATAACGCAGATGATTTGTCTAGATTTTTTTCTAGTGAACTTTTTTTAATAAAAAAAAAAAGAAAAAAAAGAAGTGACAATATAATAACGGTAGTTTCTTTGTTAAATCTTTATATTTTTCTTATTCATACGGAATATTTATTTCAATTTAAAGTACACGTACTAATGTCAGGTAATAAATCTATGTATTTACGGAATATTTTTCTCTACAAACCGCGTGTAATCCCACATATCGTAAAAAAGAACAACTAATTTTGTCTATCGATTGACTTTAAACTTAAAACTATGTATACTAAATCTAGAGCCATAATCAAGCTTGATCCAAAAATAATTCCATTCCACTTAAAATCTCCTAATTTCCTAATCAAACACGCGAAATCAAAAACTATTCCCAACGCGTTGGTTACAGTTTTTTTTTTTTTTTTTTTTTATTTAAAGACGGTTCTTTCTCTTTTTTTTTTTGTCTTTTCAATTACCGCCTATATAACAATTATCTTATCGGTCAACGTAGTCCGACGCGCTTTTAATTAAATTGTAATTTTCGATCGTGCCATTGACATTGTGGATTATGTATGGGTTTGAAGTTTCCAACGTTGAAGTTCAACGAAATTTTTTAAAAACTGTTTTTATTTAAAATTTATATTTATATTTTTTTATAGCATAATCAAATATTAAGTTACGGATTTAAATATAATTTTTACATTTTTAGCGGCTTTATTTAAATGTGAAAAATTATTTCGTAGTATTCTAACGTTACAAAATTTAGACCCATGATTATGTCAAGAGATTTTGTAGATTTACAAGCGTTACAAAGCATCGCGAACAAAAGTCTTGTTGTCCACCCCTTTTTTTTTTTAATTCAACGTTTAATTGAAAAAAAGTACGAATAATGTAATTAATAAATTGATGCAAGTTTGCGCTTTTAAAAATGTATAAGTCTATAAATAAATAATGTTTATAACTTAATGAGGCACAGAGGACGGATTAAAAATAATGAATGCCATAAAAAATTGAATGAAGAATAAAACATTATAACTTTGATCTTTAACAATCATTCATTTTATTTAAATCTTTTTTGTATTATGAAAAAAAAAAAAAAAAAAACGTTTCGATAAGATACGAATAATTACGAAATGTATCATATTTTCTTAAAGTTATAAAAATGTTGCTTCAAAATTATAATACAATGCGAAATAATTATTACAATCGATCGCTAAACGTTTATCTAACTTTAGTCACTTTAGTTTCATCACTTGATAATAAAATTAAAATTAAATTTTTCAATAAAAAATTAACGAACATCATTCACAAAGTATGCAATTTATAATCATTTTCATCTTTTAAAAAGCGAAACGAATGTACAATCATGACATTTTTCAAACCTTTAATAAAAAAAAAGAAAAAAAGAAAAAAAAAAAGAAGAACAATAAAAAAAATTTCCGTGGCTTAATAAACAATATCATTCATATCGAAAAATTCACACCTTATAAAAGAACAATAGCTAAATAACGTATATAACGTTGGCTTGTTTGATTTTTCACTTTTCGAAGTTGTCCATTTAACTTCCCGTATATTTCGTCTCTCTCTCTCTCTCTCGTTCTGTTTCTCAAACCGTTGTCGCTACATTCTATTTTTTTCCGCTTTCTTTCACCGCAGCTGTTATTCTTTTATCCTTCACCGAGTGATTAACGTAGTGGAGATTACACTCGCGTGTGTCGCTAGGCTTTTTTCTTCCTCGTCTTCTAGACACGTTTTTGTTTTATACTTTTCTCTCTCTCTTTCTCTCCCGTACTAAAGTGAGTCGTCGGATTGAACGAAGAGATTGAACGTTTGGTTATATTTTGTTTCGTGTTGTGGGATGGGATGGGATGAGACCTTGTTGATTTAAGAATTGAATTATTTTTTTTTTTTTTTTTTTTTTTATTTTTATTTTGACGTTAAAGAAATGTTTTTATGTTACGGGAGTTCGTTTGCTTGTTGGTTTGTCAGTTTGAAGTTTAATAAGTTTATTCAATGGGCATTTAAATTTATTTTTACAATCGTAATTATAACATTTTCATTGGTTAAAAAAATTAACTTAAATTTTCGAGTACATTTTTTCTTTGCGTCATTCAACGTTTCAATCACTTTACAAAATCCAAGAAATTTTATGATATCGTTAAATTGTAAAAAATTTAAGGGTTCTCGAGATAAGTTAGTATTAAATTAAACAATAAATCGATGAAAATTCAACCTTTTTCTTCTCTTTAAGTTCTTTCTTTTTTACAAACGTTACACGGCTTTAATTACCAATTGGACATTTCAACTTGTTTTATTTATATTTTCCAGTCGGTAATCCTATTATCAAAATTCTCTCTCATCATCGTCTCTCTTTCAAGCATAAAAATTTTGTTAAAAAAGCGCGTACCGGTAATTTATTCGTAATTTTGTCAGACTTGAAAAATTTATAGTTACAGTAACTAATTCTCAAACCGCGTATTACAAACGTAATTCTTTTTATACAGTAATTTACATTAATAATAAAAGCACGCATAAAAAGTTTATGATTTATAAAAGGGTACTTTAATTATTTAATAATTTTTGGTAAATCAAAGATATTGCGTAGTTGTAACAAAGATTTAAACAAAGCCGTAAACGTTTAACGATTTTAAGATTTTATCAAGGTGTTACATTCCTATTTCCTAAACTCAACTTGTTTTTACGGTCAATATAATTCGAGAACATCTCTGATTACATCATCTACGATGTGTTATATTATAGGGCCAAAGAATTTTGTGAATGAAACTACTTTAAATTTCCATTTTTTCAGAAGAGTGGCGTTAAAAATTTTAGTATTTTTTTTCTATACACTTAAATCGTATTTCAAAACTTAACATTTAAAAAAAAAAAAAAAAAATGGAAGATCAAAGGTTCTCGAGGCTTTCGACAAAAAACGGCAAATAAATTTCGAAAAAGAAAAAAAAAGCAGAATCGAGAATCCATCGGCCTGAAATACTTTACACCAATCAAACGATACAGTAAAAAACAAACAGTGTACTGGTTACATATACGCCACCTCAACAAAAAAAAAAAAAAAAAAAAAAAAAGCTCGTGTTCTTCGCTGTTCGCGCGAAGCAAAGAAGAATAAGAAAAAAAATTGGAGAGCGGCTACCGACAAATACGCAGGTGGCAAAGTGTGCTTAAGCTTTCTCTCTTTCACACACACACACACACACACACACGCGCGCGCGCGCGCACATGAACATACACATACAGAGACTCTGGCAGTAACAATGATCGTCCCCATTTTTCTTCGGCTCGCTCATCGCTCCCATATAACCGTCTTAGTGCGAGCGCGCTATCTTCTTCCGCTTTTCTACTCTCTTTCTGCATATATAGCGCACGTGTGCGAGAGAAAGAGAGAGAGAGAGAGAGAGAGAGAGAGAGAGAGAAAGAGAAATAAAAAGAGATATACCCTTATGTAATAGTTAACGTCCGTTCGCCTTTGCCGGTTTCCACGCGCAGCCTCGTGCCACGCTCTTACTCTTTGAATCTCTTTTTATTGCATTTTCTATTAATAACGAGGGGAGGAAACTAGGCTATACAGTCTCTCTCTCTCTCTCTTTTACTCTCTGTTTCTCTTTCAGAGGTACTAGAAAGAGAGAAAAAGCATCGATATACTCACACACATACACATACACATCGTACGACAGCCGGTAGTCGCACACTTGCTTACACTTAGATATCTCGTCGTTTGTTGTCGCCGGCGTCGCTATAACCCATCGTACATATATATCTCGTTCAATTTTTTTTCTTCCACCGCGACAGCTGAGCCATGAATACTTTGCACGCTTCTGTGTATGCGCGCGTATACTTTGTATAAGTGCGCTACGGGTGCGCGCGCTGTTTGATTCATGCGCTGCTTGAGAATGTATTGTTAGCGTTTAGGAGATGTAGGGGGAGGGGTTATTTTTTTTTTTTTTTTTTTTTTCAACGTTTCAAGGGTGGACCCTTGATTGTTCTCGTTAATGGCGACTGCGAATCTTGGTTAGATGATACATTTATGAGATTTATCGCCCAGAGAATGATTTTCAACGCGGTGATTGCACTTTCGGGCTTTGTTGTGATGAATTTGTTTCGTGCACAAATGGAAAGAGTTTGATAACCGGTGAAAAAAGATGAACGTAATTGTTTACGTTGTCGTTAGTAATTTTAAAATCATCCGGATAATTGATGTTACAAAATTTTGTCGAATCTTTCAAAAATTTAAACTAACAGACGTTCGTGTTAGCTAGAATGGAAGAAAGCTCAAACCTGCAAGGAGTTATTGGCAAAAAACGTTCGCACCATTTATTAAGTTGCAACGTTAATTTACGAATGTTAATAATAACCTAAACGAAATCGAACCGAATGGTTATTTTAACGAAAATACGGAAGTCGTAACGGTCCGACTGTAAAAATACACACCGCCACTTAGTACAGTGAAATTTCACCAAACATCTAAAAATACAGACACAGCACTGTCACTCACACCGTCTAGAAGACACAAATTTTACCCCGAGCATGTGCACATATACATGTAACGGTGCATTGAGAATGGGAAAGAGAATGGGTCGCGTCCTTTTAACTACCGCGACTAAAATAGTGGATCTTATTACATAATGCTACTTTTTACCAGATCTCTTGCCGCGATAATACGTGAAACGAGTTCATTTCTCTTGATTGATTCATTCATTCATTAAAGAAAAAAAAAAAAAAGAAGCCGGCGGTGCTCCCGTATATAAGTTTCGGTGGATAAAGTATATTGAGAAATGAAAGGAAAAAAAAAATGTACGTATTCTTTGTACTTTTCAGTCTAACGATGAGTGACAATTCAGACAATTGCTTTTAATGACTATACTTTTTAATAAGTTGCTTGGATGTCCACCGCCATGAAACACTTTTCGAGTCTATTCAAGATTGACGCTTTCAATCAAAGTGCGGTTAAATAGAACGATATTACTCAGAAGATCGTAAAAAAATAATTTACAATCTCACGTGTTCTTTGAGAATATGAAAGGTATATAAATCAAATGCTTGTATGTAAATTTATGTATGTTAAAGTATAACAGATTGCAATTCCACGAGTGATGGATTGTAACAATTTTTTGTTTATAAAAAAAAAAAATTCATTAAGAATGACTTTTTATATGCAATTTTTAGTATAAGATTAAAAAGAAATCAATGTTCGAGCTAACAAAAAGGAAAGGATTAGCGAGTTACAGTCACTATTGAATCGCGATAAATTACCACTCAGAGTATTGTTCAATCCAGAGATAACCACTATCGGAAGAATGAAATAATTTTCTGTTGACTTTTGATAAATCGAAATTAACCGATAATAAAAGAACTTTGAATTTTTATCAGTGATTAACAGAGGAACTCTCGTGGGTATTCAATGATGATAATACTTACTCGTAGTTAATTAATCGAAACGATCCAGTATACATATAGTGTATTTAACTATTGCTATCATCAGAAAACAAGCGTTTGAAGAGTCCATATCAGATCGATTATCGTAAATACTCTCTTCTCACCTACCGATGCCAAGGAATTTTAAAGATTTTAGATAAGCACTTTCTCGTAAAAAGTATCATCGAAAAAACTGAAGAAAATCAACTAGGAAGTGAAAATTTCCAAAGGCCTTGTTAATGAATGAAACCATAACCTTACCAGTTCAGAACCAGTTGATCAGGGATAAGATAACACGATATAATTTAACATTACCTTGAAGAAAGCCACCAGACCGAGTTGCTTATGCGTTTGAGTTCAAGGCACGTTCGAGTTCAAGCGAATGATGGGCATGTATAAGCAACGCGTTGTCGTTGTTTTTCTTTCTTGCTCTGTATAACGTTACGTTTGATTAGCTGAATTGTATAGACTTACACGCTCACTTATATATGTACACATATACCGTACAGTAGTAAGCGACGTTTCCTACGCTAGAAAACACATTGTTGGTATGTGTGTATTGCTTCAACGACAATGATGACGATGATGATGATGATGATGATGATGATGGGCCGGACCCAATGGGCTTAAACGATAAATTAGCATTTTATACGTACACTTACGTATACTTGCGGTGTTGTATTATGACGGTATGCTACGAACGATTGGGATGGATTAATCTTCGCACGGGCGTTATTATGAAATTCAATGAAAATTTAATGAATTCGTGGCTATTATAGCGATAAATTTAGACGACCACTTTATACTGCGAGGTTCAATAAACTCCCTCTTTTTCTTTCTAGATGAGCTAAGCGAAAATCAAAATCTTTTCCTCTTTAAGTTGATATCGAATAATTGAATTATCGCGACTGGTATGTGAAATCGATGATGCGAGGCATAAAAGAGTCAAACCTTTTGCTTCGATCGTCATTAGCTTTCCGCAAGTTTCTTTCTTTCCCTCTGCTTCTATCATAAATTTTATATCGTCAAACAACGTTAACGTTTCGATTAAGCGGCATCGTTTTCCGCGAGAGCCGTTAATTGAAGAAAGTTATTTTCTTCTTGACGAATGACTGGACGTTTTAGAGGAATCACTGTGTGGTAGATAAACTTCGCGTCGTGACATTGAATAAAAAATGTCTCGCTTGTTATTTATAGTCTTCTGGGTAACGTTTATTAATTCATTCATTTTACAAGTTGTAATTTTCATTTCGCCGAGGTCCATTTTATGAAATAGTAAAGTTATAGTGGCACTTAACTTTACTCTAATTAAAAATGATTTAATATTGACAAGCGACTTTTTTTTTTTTTTTTCTTGGCGTATAATGAAACGTTTAATCAAAGGTTTTTTTCTTGCATATGTTATTTATTTTTAAATAGATTAATTTACAACTATCAGTATTAAGTTATGTAAGGCTACGTTTCTATATTACTTCACGCAATGTATAAAAAGTGCAATTTTTTGCTACTATTTTTTTTATTTTTTTTTTTTTTTTTTTTTTTTCTTCAATGCTACATCGGTTAAGGTCGATCATTCTCTTGTACACGCGATTGACTTATCATCGCTAGCATGAATTGTTGAACTCAAGTATTGCTTATTAATGCATAACACGAATAAACAAATATTTTATCTCGAAATACGACATGATTCAACCTTGTTTATATACGAGTGGAATAGAGGGAAACGGTGATGAGTGAGACGTAAAATTGTATAAAATATTGTAGTTGATAGTTTAAGCTGTAAATAAAAGGCGGAACGAAAATTGAAAGTCAATTTTACGAAAATATTAATTTAGTAGTTTGTAATTTGACTTACCGTTTTTCAAGATAATTATAATATTCTTTATAATTTAATTTTGTATATTAAGACGTTTTTACAGCTTTTTATTACGTTTACGTGAAATTTAAAACTAGTCTTTCTTTATTATTTGGCAGATCTGATTAAATTTCATTTTATATCGAATTACTTTTTATTCATTGAATCACAGTTTAATAATTGCTTAGTCACGTAAAAAAATTAAATGGAAATCATAAAAGGTTTTTTATACATCTGTTTAAAAATGTTAATATGAGTTCAATGAGAATAAATTTGTCTTGATTGAGTTCCAATACAAAATTATAAAGTTGCACGCGAAGTCTTTTATTTTTTTTTAATAGCCAAATATAAGTAGGCAAAAGAAATTAGTCGATATACTGATTATCATCAATTTGTCAAGTTTAGGTTTTTTTTTTTTTTTTTTTTAATAAATTGTCATCTACTAAAATAGAAATTTAGATATCAAGCAAAATCATTATCAATCTAAGCTTAGAACTAAAATTCTACCTGATTGTTTTGTTAAAATGAATCGAAATTGTCATAAAATTAATCGGCTGTATAATCCTTAAACGTCACGCAGGTGAAAGATACAAAAATAAATAAAACAATTCCTGCCAATATGAACAAAATTTTCGAAATCGAACAATGAATCCAATCGACATTATCAAACAAAAATCCGAAAGCTTAAACGGCCACTCAGACATGTCCATCTATCCTTTAATCACGAGCAAATGTAATAAAAGTTCATATATATATATATATATATATATATATATATATATATATATATATATATATATATATATATATATATATATATATATATATATATATATATACAAGTCTCGGACTCGATTCTCGTTTAAAAAAGTTCGATAAACGATCCGAGCTCGCGATCGATTCCCTCCTTTAACCGAGCAATTAATAAATCGGCAACGCTTAAGACCATAACTTGTGCATACGTATATGCAGGCACATTTAAGCGTTCGATGCTTCGCTTCGAGTAATAATATCGCGCTCGCTCGCTCGCGTCGCGAATCGTTTCGCAAGACAAGAACGCATCGATGCAACGTCTCTCTCCCTTCCATACTTCTCGTAATACAAGCGTGTGCCTACGTGACCGCGGACTACCGGCTCATGTCTATCAGACGCTCTTCTCCCCTTCATTTATTTTTATTTTGCACTTTTATTTCGCGCGAGAGACCGCCGACGCCGCAGCTCTGACATCGACGCGGTTCTCTTTAATAATATAAGAGGACCGTAAGGTCTTTGGGCCTTTCTCCCAAGCGACAAAGTGAGAGGGAGAACAAGAAGCGACTTGTTTGTTTGTTTGCGTTTATGTGGCGAGTATTTTATGGCTTTTGCGCTCGTACGGTGTGCTTTTACGAGACGATGTTTTTGCTGTGGATTTTGATTACGCGTATGCTTTACCGTTTCTTTATACACATGGATTTTTTTTTTTTTTTTTTTTTTCTTTTTTTTGCATAAGGAAGAAGGGGATGAAATTTGTGTGAATTTGCTCTGGAATTTTTTTTTTTTTTTTTTTTTTTTTTATAAGTACGTATGTTTTTTTTTTTTTTTTTTTTTTTTTTAGGTCGAAGAATCAGGAATTTGGGTTATCGATCTTATTCGCGAGAATTTTTTCGGAACAATCTCTTGTACGTTATGTGAATATGAACGAGATTTTGAAAAAGCTACGGTAAGGTTTTTAAAATAAAAATACAAATTGATCATAATATTTCACGAATTTTTTATTGCGCTTTTTTCAAGCAAAAAAAAAATAATAAATTAAAATTGACGCGCGCACTTCATCTGTTTGCGTTAAAATTTTTTGCATAATATGATAATAATTCGATTCTCTTGACATTTTTCGAATAGTTAACATCTCATTCCTATATTTAATCATATTTTATGTATTATCATAATTTTTACATTAATTTTTCTTAGAATGTACGATATCATCAAAAATTTGATAAATGGCAGCAAAAACTGTAAAGATATATGAAAAAGAAAAAAAAAAAAAAATAAATAAAACAAATTTTTTTTAACGAAATCATTTATCGTTTAACTTACACTATCGCGTTTGATTAAACAATTTTTATCAAAAGAGCGTTTAATCGATATTGTATAAGCGCATATGTGAATTTCTGCAGTTTTTTTTTTTTTTTTTTTTTTTTTTTTTTTTTTTTTTTTTTTTTTGCAACGCATTTGTGTCCGTATTTGTATAAGACTCTGACGATATGGCGACGATTAATTTGATAATCGACTCTCACGATTATTTTAAAATATTCACGTTGACTACTTTTTTTTTTTTTTTTCATTTCACGTGCTCGGTTATTCACGTTCTGTATTATAAACGTTATACCGTTGGATTTAATTCTTTTTTTTTTACGTTTTTTTTTTTTTCTTCATTTTTTGCCAATGGTCGGTAATCGGTTAAACTTGAAAAATTTGTTTTGAAGTTTATTTTAAGATGTTTTATAGTTTTATATATATATATCCGTCATCAAAAATAAATTTATCGTCATTTAGATCAAAAACGTTATTTAATTATTTCGACATTGCCGTAGTTATTCATTTATTCAAAACTTGTTAAATTTAAAATGTAATCCTGCAGCATAAATACATATAATATCGCGCGGTATCGGAATAAATTTAGTTTAAAATATCACCTATAACTTTTTAGTTAAGCCACTTAAATAATATATTTATTGTCAACGTCAGTTCGTCGCGATGACTTTTAGAAAATTTTGGCTCAACAGATTTATAGGTGTGGTTCATAGGAGAAAGGGAGAGAAATTCCGATAAAAATTTTTACATACGTAAAATCCGATTGATTTTTAAGTGATTCAAACGAGTTCCGCTAAGATTTATTGGATTTGTAAATGAGTTTATCAGATATGGATATAATGTGACTCGTCGCGAGTTTGACTAAAAATTTATGAAAATATCCGAAAAATTTAGATTTTTTGGTGAAATTTAAATGGTTTTTTTTTTTTTTTTTAATTTGTTCTTGATTAAATAAAATATATTGCATTTAAAGGTTTTTTATTAAAATTAAAAAATTTTTTAAAAAAATGTATTTTTGAGCCAAAAAGAAAGACTAATTTTTTTTATTTTGTCATTAATGGTTAAACTTTTTAAAACCATAACAAAAAAAAAACGTTAATTTTCGCGCGTATATACTTACGAATTAATAAATACAGAAGGTAAATGGAAAAAAAAGTTTAACGAATAAAGGATCAAAGGATTTCAATGATAGTAACGTTTAATTTTACATATTACAGACGTTTATACTAGCCTTTACGATTTCATTGATTAGAGATTTATTTATAATTATTACATTCAAGAACAAAAGAGAAATAATGATTGATTTCATATTTTAATGCTCAATGACGTTGAGCAAAAAATGATTTAAAAATAATCAACTGCAATCGCGAACTTTTCAATATTTTAACCTTTCAGGACAATTTTTACAAAGTTTTCGAAAAAAAAGAAAAAAGAAAAATAAATTAAAATAATCACACTGAACGTCTTTCGTTTTCTATTGTCTTACGAGAAAACGTAATTTTCTCATTGTATGTAAAAATAACTTTCGTATTCCGCATCTGCAAATGCATCTTCCTCGTTTATTCAAATTTCCCTGCTCATGTTTCTTTTTCAGTCTTGAAATGAAAAGCGCAAACTCTCAAACGAACAAGCTAATACGATTTTTTCCAACGCATTCAATTATACACATCGTCGTAAAAATGTTTCTCAGAACTCTATCGTAGAAAGTGATTTGCATAAACCGTACGGAAAACATGTTCATTATCCAAAGCATAAATTCATATTCCATATGCACAAACGCATTATGTTGTATACAATAGAAAAACAACACACACACACACACACATAAAAACGCAGCTCATTGAATTCTAATGCGTGTGCGTATATTCTTTCGGGGCGCAGCTTGCAACGTGAAAAATAAGAAAAACGTTGCTTATTCTGGTCTATTTCTCTCTCTCTCTCTTTCTCTCTGTCTCTCTCTCTCTCTCTCTCTCTCAAGCGTTCTTATTAGTTAAACAGGCAAGCATCGGCGCTACCGAATGAATGCTCGACTCAAAATTTACGACTCGATCGTTTATGTATACAAAAAGGGTTAAGCGAGAAAAGCGGCGGGTATTGATTTATGGGTTGGTCGAACACAATCTTCAACTAGACTTACGATAAATGATTTCAACGACGCGTTACTTCGTACACTCGCGGGAGTTACGATTATTGTACCAGAGCTCTTAAAGCCTCGGGGATTTTAACCGTACAACGAATTTTTACCGGCGAACGATATTTATTTATCGCACTTATCCCTGCATCGATAATCCTCGTTAACGAAATATTTTTTTTTTTTTTTTCTTTCGTTCGTTACGTTTATCGGCAATTTTGCTAATTTATTTGTACCTCTCCGAACGTGCATCGACGATAGTCGTTGAAGACTGCCAAGCGTTAGGCAGTTGTATATAGAAGTAATTATATTTAACAAGCAAAACTCGGTAAGGATGGATTTTATTTATTTATTTATTTATTTATTTATTTTTTTTTTTTTTTTCGGAAAAGGCCCTAAAATTTTAATGGATGATAAATTTGACTTATAGCGTTGTTGTAACTGAAATAAATACATATTTATTGGTAAAAAAGTTTAAAACACATTATGAAGAATTGAAACTGGGTCAGTTTAAATTCTCGATAAATCATAAACACCTTATCAAACGATTGGACTCTAATCCTAATTCACTTCTTATTGATTCTTATGAAGCCAATGACGATAGTATCGTGGATTGTAATTTTGAAATTCAATTATCAGCAACGAGTACACAATCCCATAGTAAAAGTAAAAGATAAATAATTTTTTAATAATAAAAAAAAAAGCACATTTAATATTTTACACTAAACCAAAGACGAATCTTTAAATTCTTGGTCGGTACTGCGTGCGATTAATTGTCGCAACCGATGATCACCGCTTAAATTTACATACGTAAATGCACACACGTTCGGTAAAACGCTCGTCGGTAGCGAGTTATCGGATGCGAGGGTAAAAGCTTGATTGGAATGCATCTCCGCTTGACAGACTGGGGATATACTGTAGTATAATATTCGCCCACACGCGCGACACCTCTTGCTTCGGTTGTAAGACAATAAACCGAGTCTACTTTATCCGCATCATTCTCGGCTTGTCTTTTATTTATTATTATTATTATTATTATTATTATTATTATTATTATTATTTTTATTTATCTGGAATGAAGATTCAGTTTTTTTTCTACCTTTTCTTTTTGTTTGTACTGCTACTAGTGTTGAATTGGGTAATTAGTCTCTTTGTAATAAACGACGAATTATATAATTCATTTTGAAGTATATGATTAGTAGGTAAATTTACTATTAACGTTAAATAGAGATAATCAATAATTTAATTTAATCTTTATTGTAAGCTATAAAAAATAGAATGAAATAGATACGCATCGATCGATCGATCGATCAGATTTTTGATTGTTTTCATTATTTAAAAATTTAGGACATTTGTAAAACAAGTTAAATATAATTATCACTTATTAAGACATCTCATAATCAATTATAAAAAGAAAAACAAAAAAGAAAAATCGTTCTTTAGATTAATGCAAAATAAATTACATAAACATAAATATACCATAGACGTTAATAAATCACGTCGCTGTTTGCAACAAAAAACAAAATAAAAGCGCATCTTTTTAAAAAGAGCAATTGAACCGTAAATTAATCCCGCATTAATAAATCATACGTACTCTGGCGCTATGTAATAAAACTACATTACAGTTACCACAACGAAAGAAAAAAAAAAAAAAAAAAAAAAAAAAAAATTAATCATCTCTTACGAAAAGAAAAAAAAAAAAAAATTATTTAACCGAGAAGTTATAGCGGTTAACGCGTATACACATTGTAAAGATGATACGTTATGTCATTTCAATGCTTATTATCTTTAAGGGGTAAATTACTCGCCGTACTAGCGGAACATAAAATGCGATTGTTGTGATTTTGAAGATACTTTTTTTTTTTTTCTTTTCGTTTACGGATTGGAATTCTATTTAAAGATCTTCGTATACAGGATTTTGCGAATAATAATAGTACACGGCGTTTAGTCGAGGTTAGTAAACGTATGGTTACGTAACCTGAGCTTTTTTTTTTTTTTTAAATAGAATGCGTTTGTTATATGTTAATGTATAAATAAGCAATTATTATACAGTACAGTTTCAGCGAGAAAAAAATGTTAATATTAATATTTTAAGGGATATGTTTTATTCGCATTTAACGTGTAAATTAGAAAACGTACAATTCTTGTTTTATTGCTTTTTTTTTTTTTTTTTTTTTTTTAATTAAAAAAGTAAATGAATTTTTTTATTGATAAGTTACGACAACAATTACAAGTCTGATTGTGATTTACGAAATTTTGTTTAAAATTTTTACGATGACAAATTAATTACGATTACACAGTAATAAATTATTCCTCTAACGATAATTTTTTTCTTGTCCATTTTGTTCTTATTATAATAAATTCTATTTTTCGCCACCGTTAAAAACGTATATTTCAATCGTTTTCTCATCATCACTAATTCTATCGCGTTATTTTAAACTATTTTCCTTAAAAAAAAAAAAAAAAAAAAAAATCACAGCCGCGTAAAAAATAATTCTCTTCATTTAACACGCTGCTTTCAACTAACGAATTTTTCCTCGTCTCATATATCTTGGCTACGCGCACACACATTCATGTACACATATGCATATTTATTTCTACACATGGCGTTTACTCTGTCATTGTTGCCATCGTACAACGAGTGTAAACAATGAAAACACATATACATTCGTAAAACACAAAGTTAAACAATAAAAATCGTCTTTTGTACATTAAAAAGGCGACAATGAGGAAAAGAAAAAACTTAGCAGCAGTAATGAAAGAACGAATAAAAATACAACGTCGCCAATGTAACGTTCGAATAATACCAATAAATCTCGTCCACGAAAGGAACGCGTTGGGCCTATACAATACATCCGTCTCCTCCTCACTCGTTGTTGTTGCGGAGAGGAAGCGCTTTTGTCGATAACGACGATCGTATAATTTATGCGTATAATGCATGTATCGAGAGAAAGAGAGAGAGAGAGAGAGAAGGTAACCCCGTTGGGTATTAGCCTCCGTGTGTCCGGTTCGACCAGTGATGATGGACCGGAAAGTGTGGGAGACCGAGGCGCGTCGCTTTACCACAGAGCTATTATTTATTCTGCCGTTTCTTTAGATCGATCGTTTTACGGATTTTACCGTTCTATCTTTTACTTTCTACGTTTTCTATGTGGCTTACGCGATCAACGTCGAAGACAAAGGGATAAAATTCGATAATTCGTTAATTTATAGCAAACCTCGTTGAATATATATCAAGCGGTGAATCGCGTATTTTTTTATCGTTACATTACACACACCTGAATTAACCGGCACGCAAAGTGCATTAATAATCGGCTCTCAACCGAGCGACCAAGCGAACCTCGCGTCCTCTCCTATACGGCTTATCTAAACCGACATGCTCCATTGGACATTTATTTCTTTTTCGTCGATTCTCACTCCCTTCTTCCCCTCGCGCAAGAGAGAAGAAAGAGAGTAAAGTTAATGTATGCAAGCTGTGTACGAGTCGCATTGCACGCGACGGCTTGTAGCATGTATAACCTCGTCGATGCAACTTTGATGCCTTATTTATTTATTTTTTTTTTTTTTTTTTTCTTTTTTCATTTCCTTTTTGGGTAAATTTTATTCCGATAAACGTTTTGGCAGTGGTGGACTTCGTTAAAAGTTTATAAAACGTCGGTCGAACGTGCGATTTTAATTAATATTGATTAACGATTAATTATTTATTTATGGATTATTAGCATATTAATTTGAGTATTTATTCAATCGCTTATCCAACATAAATTCAAAATATTACAATTTCTTATCTTTAAAATGAAAGAAATATGAGGAAATTTGCTTAATCGATTATTCGTCATTACGTAATTTAAAAATAATATTATTTTTAATGAATCACGTGAAGTAGTCTTACGTATAATTTGACGTTAGATATGTAGTTATTCTTTACTGTATCTAACGTCCAATTAAAATGGCAACAAAAGAAATAAAATAAAGCAAAACTTTGTGTTAAAATTCAAATTATCGAAGAGACTTTGTCGCACGATGAAGAAGCTCGCTTTATTGTAAAACGCTTAATCAGCTATGATTGATGAAGAAATTTCATATTTTATTCTCACGCTGTGAGATAGGGACGGAAATATCTAGATCCAAGTCGACGTCGAAAAAAAAATTGATCGATGGCGCGCGATTTGCATCGCGCGCATACTGCGGGTGATTATGGAAAAAAATCATTCGTTAATTTTTATTAATCGAATGAAAATAAATATAATCGCAATATAGAAAGAAAATTAATTGATCGTTAGATCGATGATTAAAAAATCAAGAGTATAAAAATGATTTTTAATCGTCGAAAGATATAAAAAAAATTACCTTCCTTTGCATATTTAAATTATAATCTTTATCAAAAATTAAAATAAGCATATAGGTAAAATGAAGTAATTTATTGATCTAACGTCTCTCTTTTACAAGTAAATAAATGCGTAAACGCGGTTCTTAATAACAAAAATTCATCGTAAACTCTCGTAAATCCAAGCCAAATTATAAACAAACCATAATAATACATCCACCTTACAAGCAATAATTAGTCCCATAAATAAACACATCACCGGGGAATACGAAAATTTATCAAACGATCGTTTATAAACAAGCTACAAATTTATACGTATATGTCTACTTGTATAAAGACAAACGTCGCGATCACTTATACGCTCGCGCGAGCTTTATCTCTCGGGATTTTTCGCAATCCCATGGGCTCGATTTATCTCACTCCGGTGGGAGATAAGAGACACACGCGGACGTCGTGCCCGAACGTTCGGACCTTCCGCGGGTGTACAGACGGTGAATTAGGATCGAAGCGTTGGATAAGATAACAAAAACTATACTCGTACGCGTAATATGCGGAAGAAACGAGACATTGAAAGAAAGAGAGAGAGAGAGAGAGAGAGAGAGAGAGTTTGAAGTTGTTTCTATATTTCTGAGATTAGATATACATTTCTGTACTTGCACGTGCAATTAGCCGCGCGATTTGTCGCGTCGTTTTTTCGTGTATATAACGATGAGACTCGCTTAGGATTTTAATGATTGTTATACATTTTTACGGCACCTTATGTGTTAACGTCGTTGAGTAGCTCGTTACGCGTTTTATATGTAGACTCGATTCTTATAATTGGCCGTCGATACTGCATTTTATTATTTTTTTTTTTTTTTTCACGCTTATACTTTTCTAACCGATCGATATTTTAAAAGTAATTTTTTTTTTTTTTTTTTTTTTTTTTATTGATTATTAAAGTTGGGTTATTACAAATGTAAGATAATGTATTTATTAAAATGTATGATTTTATTAAAATTTAGCAACGACTTGTACTTTGGTATTAAATCAGTTTGTAACAATATAATAAACATTACTTTCTAACTTTTTATGTTAAAAAAAAAAAAAAAAAAATAAAGAAAGAAAACGTATTTTAATACATTTATTTAGATATAATAGAGTCAGTATCTCTCGACGTTTAAAAGTTTCATAACTTTTCAATTTCACTTTTTCAATTATCAGCGTTTTATCAATACGAACTTGACATAAAAATTCAATCGTTATCTTGTAAGAGCGAATAATTTTCCCGGGAATTAAGTAATTTTGATCGACCCGTTTTGCGTTGTATATACAAATATAAAAGGCCGATAACTGATTTAACGCGCAACATGTGTTAACTTTAATTGATTCCATTTAAAACAAGCCAAAAACACGCTTTTAAAATCCGCCCACAGTCTTAAAGGAAAAAAAAAAACAAAAACAAAAAAACAACCGTTAATAAATCGCGATTCCAATACTATTAAGTAACACGAGGCTTAAAAACAGAATTTCACGGCGCCAACGTAACGATTCGTCGACGTAGCATCGAGAAAAAAACGTACGCTTACACGATGTGTGTGTATGTACGTATAATTTAAAAATTGAGTCATGTTGCTCTTCTCCCATTACCTAACCTTTTTTTTTTTCCTTAAATATCTCACGTGACTCACTTGCCACATTCGCTCTATTTTTCGGCTCTCATATTGTATCCCATGTTATTTTTTTTTTTTTATTACGTACAAATCATCTATGTATCTCTATCTCGTAAAATAGATAAGATAAGATCCTTTTTGCGTTCAAAGTTTTACAACAAGTTTGCTGAAGGAGGAGAGGGGGAACGCGTAACCTGCGTGTCAAGTTATTTGTCTCGGCTTGAATATTCTCGGATAAATGATTCATTTTTACTGGACATTGTTCGATTGGATTTAATCAATTTTTGGATTCGAGATTTTATTTATATCTTTGTACGAATGTTACATTAAATATATATATATATATATATATATATATATATATATATATATATATATATATATATATACTTAAATACTATATTTTATTTTACCTGCAAAAGGTTAACTGTCATTATTATTATCGAGTGTCGAGATATTTCATTACTCTTCTTTTCGGCTGACTGCAATTTAAATTTTCTCTTCGCGACCTTTGGAATTATGTCTCGTAAAATATCGTTGTCCTTCGTTTGCTCTTATTTAATACATCGTACCGCATTTAAATTTTTAACGATAATAAAAATAAAATTATTTATTTTTCATTACCCTAAGACGTAACCTTCACATCGTCTATTTTGTCGTTTAAGTAATTGTAAAAAATATTATTTACCGTTGTAAGAGGAAAATCAATGCAATTTATCGTAATATTAGAATTATCTAAATATTTTTAACCAATTAGTCATGTAATTGCTTATGTGATTAACTGCAGCTTACTTGTAATGAACTTATCAATTCATAAATAAAAAAAAAAAAATTCGTATCAATTTTTGACGAAACGCGTACAGTTATAATAACGTGTTGCGCAAGAATAAAATAGGTAATTCTTTACTAATTTTAATAATTATTTGTAAGCAAAAATTGAAAATAAATAATCTGTTAGAATTTTTTATTTTTTATTTTTATTTATTTTATTTTATTTATTTATTTATTTATTTATTTATTTATTTTTTTTTTTGCAAAGACGAAGTTGAACGTGACACAACAATTTTTCGTTCTATAAATGCTAATTAACATTTAAAACGAGAATAGAAACTTATCACTCAGCAGAACGAGTATAATTTTGACAAGAAAAAATTTTTTAGTCGCTTACACGTATGCGTATTTTTTTATTATTTTTTGTTTTTTTTTTTTTTTTTGTTTTCATGTTACGAGCAATTAATTAACATTAGTACCTACATAGCTTAATCTCGACGTTTAATTTTTTACAGACGTAATAATCGTAGATTCGAATCGCAAAATTAATAGATTAATTTCAAGTTTTAAGTGTAATCAAAAATACATCAAATGGGGTGAAAATAAAACGAAATAAACGGAAAAAGGAAAATTGTCAAGGAATGTAAATTAAATATCATATCGGTTTGTACATCAAAGTAATAAAAAGTGTTACCGACGCCGACATTCATAAAATTTGAAATTTCAAAACATACTTGTACTTTAATTCAAACAACGAGAACAAATTTAATTTAACATTTTTATAATAACGGTTGTTTGCTCGCAATTATGATGAAATAGGATCGAGCTCGATCAAATATGATTTTAATTAAAATACTTAAAATCGACTTAATTATTTTTATTAAAGAAAAACAAAAAAAAAAAAAAAAAAAATATGAAAATAAACCTTCAAATATTGTGCACGGTTAAGCTCGCATGCACGAAGTAAATAATTCTTACTTAAATCACATTACCGCAGCAATTACCAAATACCATTATTCCATCCCAACGAAAGAATACTTAACCCGCAAAACCGAGCATTCAAACATTACCCGCACAAGCAGAAACATCCAACCCATCAACGATCCATCTTTCTCTTTCTCTCATCTCCGCAAAAGTGACTGGGCGCGCGTGCAAGAATGAAAGGTAGAAGCGCGAAAAATACGCGGTTAGCTCGGTGACGAATGTGTCCACCGAAACGTTTTATATGTATATATAGTCCTAAGACGAGCGATGGAATAAGAAAGATTTGCGAGAGAGAGAGAGAGAGAGCTTGCAGGATCTGGAGACCACCGAAAAAGGGAGCCGCACAAGGAGAGAACTCGTTTCTCCTCCTCGCGCGACTTTTAATTATCGCGCGACCGGTTTTGTATGCACGTTACGTTGTTCGATTACTGGCGATCCTTGAGTGGAGAGATCCATTGTATGGTACGCTTCCCCTTTGTTTTTTTGTTTTTTGTTTTTTTCTTGTCTTTCTTTCGGACGAGTTTGTTGAAAATTACTGGATGCTTTTGAGTGACCTTTGAGTTTGCGCAAACAATTTACCTTTGCATTGTGAAGATTGGATTTCGAATAAGGATTGTAATCGGTATAAAACCATTTTTTTGCTATTATCGCAGCGTTATATTAAATACCTTTTCGGCTAATAATTTTGTGGGATAAAGCAATTCCAGCGATATAACTCTAATAAAAATAATTAACACGAAATCAACGTCAATTCCAAACCGTTCGATAATACGTCTCAGAATAATCTTAAAATTCCTCGAGTTAAAGTCCCTTTACATAACTATCTAAAAACAAATGCAGACAAATTAGCGAAATCTCACGCGTAAAGAAACATCAAATGCATCAAAGACCTTCATGGGCGATACTTCATGGGCGAAATGTCCATGAGCAAATTTTCGGTCGATGTATCACAACTCGATATCCATCCAAAGATTATGGCGTAAACGATTTCGTGACTTGTTCCGAGTACACTCGATCGTCGTATTATTTTTTTAAACGATAAATCATCGAGACTGTCCTTTTGAAAAGCAATTAATGTCATTTATTACAGTATATTTTATTATCCTTTGCCGATCTTCTTGAAATTAAATGTCGTTTTAGTTTGGTAACGAACGTTTGCTTAATAAATTACATTTATTGTTTTATTCCAAACGCGAAAAAAATTTACTCTAAAGAAACTAGAAACCTTTCTTTTCCAAAAATAATGAAAAAGAAAAAGAAAAATCATCAACGAGAGAAAAAAAAGAAGACTTTTCATTATTTACGATCGTTAATTATCGATCGTCGATCGCACAATAAATCTTTCAACCGCATAAACCGACATAGGTAGCAGAAACGAATGGAAAAGAATATTCGAGATAAAAAGCCTCTTTCATCTTAAACTCGATATTTTCTGACACCTCGGGATTTCTACATAACACGAACGTACCGTTAAAAAAAAAAAAAGAAAGAAAGAAAAGAAAAAATCGCCAACCCGACGAATAACACGTGTAATTACCGCGGTAAAATTAACATTAATCGCTCTTTCTTGTCGTTGCCGTGTAACGTTACAGAAAACAAGCGCGAAAGGGAGAATAGAGAATCGCATTGGAATTACAAATTGGAAAAGCTCGAAATTCAACGAGAATTTTATCCGCTCGTTATGTTTCGTTTTTTTCCTTCCGTACATGTGTATACAATGTATGCATGTATATTTTAAGGTCATCGACACCGTTACACACCAATACAAAGACACGAGACTCGTATCCCATTAGCGTCTTTCCGATGACGAATATATTGGTCACTTTCGCCGTCGGCGATTATCGGCTTGGTGTGCCTATGTATGCAATTGTTGCTTAGGCACGTTCAAGCGCATTTTTATCTCATTGTTCTCAACGAAGATCCGTCAATTTTTTTGAGTTAATTTCAATGTTTAATGGATCACATTCTTCTTTTTTTTTTTCATCTTTTTTACGATGATTTTATTGTCAAATACATTAATGTGTAAATATGAGGATAGAAAATTCATTATAGAGCGGTATTTTAATATGAAAATAATGTTGGAGCATTTAGGTTATTGTGACATGGATGATGTTATCAGTTTTTTTGAGTTTATTTAAATGTTTAATGGATCACATTCTTCTTTTTTTTTTTTCATCTTTTTTACGATGATTTTATTGTCAAATACATTAATGTGTAAATATGAGGATAGAAAATTCATTATAAAGAGTAAAATTAAAATTCATTATAGGTATTTTAATATGAAAATAATGTTGGAGCATTTAGGTTATTGTGACATGAATGATGTTATTCAAAACAATGAAGTATTTCGATGTTAGGATAGTAAGTGCATTAGTCGTAATACCGGAATTTTTTAAGAAAAAAAAAAAAAATTTATTGTTATATAATGTAGATTCATTAGTTTCTTAAATTTTAACAATTTATAGATTCAATTTATATCTTTAAACGTCTTATTTTTTAAAAATTTAAAGTATTTACTTTATTTCAAATAAATGAAAAGTTGATTTAACTAATTGAATATTAATTTTAATGGATAATAGAAATATTTTTTGCTCTGTAATTACTTAATATGTAATAAAATTAATTTCACTTTTAAGGAAACTTCACTTACAATGAAAGTTTATAAATTTATAAATTTCCAAACCATATTAAGTACCAAGCAATATCTTCCATTAGCTTAATTAATTATAGAACATCGGGATAATCGAAATCATCATTGTTACTCGGCATCCAAAAATAAACGATAAGAAAAAAAAAAAAAAAAAAAAAAAATGAATAAAACGTGGATAATTACTGAATCAAATTATTTCGGTGTGTGGTCATTAAGCTTAAATCCGTGCCAAGAAAATTTATTTTAATCGCGTTAAATGGTACGTATAATTCAATGTTGGATGAATACTATACTCGACGGCACAAAGTTCATCCCGACTTGTTCCTTTATATATTCGTGGCGCTTATTCCAACGCTGGATAATGCTGTAACTCAATGCGTTTTCTTATGTAATCGGTGAGACGATTAAATGTGAAGATTTTCTTCTTCTTTCCTTTACGCTTTTTTTTTTTTTTTTGTCTTTTTTTTGTTTTTTTAGATATTTTATTTCTTGCCGGTGAACTTCTTGTTTTTAACTTTTTGTTTTAGTGGTAGTACGACTTAAGCGAAGCTTAAATGTTAAGTATAAAGCAACCTTCAAAATGAAAAAGTGTAGATAAAACTTTTTGATGATATCTATTAAATGTTTCCAAAATTTAGGTCACTTCAAATTGATTGGTTTAATGGCTCTTATCTCGGGTTATCGTGTACTGAGAATCGCAAAAAAATTCATTTTAATCGTTGCATTTTTTTAAATCGTTTATCTCATACCTGATATAAATACCAAAGCAATTGATGGTATTATAAAAATAGATGACATTAAAGAATCATTGCTTTGTAAATAATAATTTCGGATAATCCAAGGTAAAAAATAAAATTCCAACGTTCTTCGATGTCAAAAAAGCATTCGCATCTAATAAAAGATTATCATCCTAATATCCGTAAATTTTCACAAAAGATGCACCTCTTTCTCTCTCTCTCTCTTTCTCTCTCTCTTGTTTACAAACAAACTGTATCAAAATCCTTTGTTTACATCCTTTATTTGTTTCTTTCTCTCTCTTATTTTATTACCGTAGCGGCACAAACACACACTTGCTTCCTCATTCGAAATCCGTCCCAGTATCCGGTGCTTGTTGTATGTGTGTACACGCACACACGACCACGACGCGTCATTATCATCGGTCGGTGCGAAATCAAACAGTCGCTCTCTTTCTCTCTCCCTTCGTTTTTTTTCTTTTTTTTTTTTTTTTTTTTTTTCATCTCTTACCCCTTTGACGCGTATTATCGATCAAGACAATGCTGAAATCGATCCCACGATATGCGTGTCTCCCTACTTAAAGTGTACGTACATCGTGTGTAAGTATGCGGATAGGTCGGATTTAAGTGAAACGTTGTAAAGGGGGAGTGAGATACCGAGAGATAGAGTTCAACGATCCTTGCTCGGCGCGTGTTTCAGGCGTCTCAAGGGCCTAGTGCGCGTGATTTAGGCATTAGTCGGTCTCGTTGTCGCGTTTACCTTCTTGCTTACTATGGTTAATTTACGCGCGTATATACGTGTATGTGCACTGTTAACGTCCGCTTCAAGCGAATATTAGCTTTTATTTTTTTTTTAATGGGATGTAGAATGAAATCGTTTAGCGACTTTCTTACACCGACGGTTCTATTCTTCTTTATTTTTTCCTTTGTCTTTTCTGCTCGTTTACCC
Organism: Chalcis sispes; assembly: GCA_949987625.1. NCBI lineage: Eukaryota > Metazoa > Arthropoda > Insecta > Hymenoptera > Chalcididae > Chalcis > Chalcis sispes. The sequence continues at coordinate 9,944,090 of OX465098.1, read as the reverse complement.
TTTACGAAGAAAGCCGTTGATTTTGTAAATTTCAAAAGTTGTTAAAGTTTAAAAAGGCTCTAGTTACAAAAATAGACGATAAAATATAAATAAGACAAAGTTGTTGATCTTAAAAATTCACAGGTAAGTGTAAAATATTGTAATCGACGGACATTGTTCTTTTATAAGGTTTTACTCTTGGCGTTTGTTTTTCGAATAAGCTAATCTTTTAAAATTGACGGTTGTTACATATCCATTCATTTTGTAATTACGCTTTATTTCCGTCGTATAAACGCTTGTTAAAATTCCAAACAATTTTCCGCAATCGTCGTTTAACAAACAATGTTTATTTTAAGCTATTAATCAATTAAATGATTTCAATCGGTTTAAATACGTTTGACTTGCGTAGATAAATAATTAAAACAATCTAAAGAAAATTTTTTTTTTTTTTTTTTAAAGAATTATTTTCAATTTGGCGAAAGATTTGATTCAGCGAGCAAAAAGATTTACGAAGGATCGATTTTTATCGCGCTTAATTGCCAATGTCATTGCCAAGATTTTGGGTAACGTGAATTCCATTCCTTGAGATAAAAAGCTATCGGCACGTTTTATATTTAGCCGCTCAATTTCGCAAATCCATATAGCTTAATCTCGTAATCTCGCGAACTTACAATACTACGTACATATTGCGTAATATCGTCGCATCGTACATTTTGACTCGATAAAATTCTAAATCGAAAAATTTATCGCTCGGTTTTTACAAAATTAAAAACCGATACCACTCGACGCAAAGTTTTACAATAACTTTACCAATTCGAAGAAGTTGTTTTAAAATACGTTTCTCAAATCGGCAAAAACTTCTCTTTAAAAGAAACAAAACCCGAAGTACAACTTAGATACACAATCGGCGATTACGAGGGAAAAAAAAAAAAAAAGAAAAGAAGTTAAAATTATCGAGTTGTTATCAATCAGCGTGGCTGAATAAACATGAGCGAGGACCGGATTCCCGAAAAAAATGCAGCGACAGTCGTTCAGGAACCTTGCCGACGAAACGAGTCGAGATACACCGGAGAAAGAGTGAAAGATGTGCGTACACAAGAGAGAGAGAGAGAGATGGGGGGGGGGGGAAAGAGGCAGACATAGCTTTCTTCTCACTCGCGTTCGTCTCGCTAAAATTCTCGCTCCTGGGAAGGTGAAATTCTTTCCTTTTTCCGTGGAATCATCCGGCTTACCGATCGACGACTGCCAATATAAGTCGTTGACCCATCGTTCCTCATCTTTCTCTTTTTTACTCTCGCCTTTTCCCCCTCTATTTCCTTCTCTCTCTCTCTCTCTCTCTCTCTCTCTTATTTCTCGATGCATTACACTCTCTGATACACACGCGATTTCGCCTCTGCTTCGTCTTCTTTTTCTTTCCCGTCCTTCTCTTCTTCATCGTCTTCTCGTTCGTTGTCTTCTTTTTTAACGGCCGGCTCGGAACGAGGATGAGACGCGTAAGTGTAATGCGTACACGTAATAGCCGATGAAGGGTGAGAGTGTGTCCGAAGGTCAAAGTGAGATATCTCGAAGGAAATTGAGCCCGCGGCAGAGAGGAAACAATTTTTTTTCTTTTCTTCCTTCCATTTTATTTTTTTAGTTCGTTAATTAATTTTAATTTTCAGAAGCTTAAACTTGTCGTTAAGCATACGCGCCTGTAAATTAATTTTTATTTGATATTCTTTTAATTATATTTGTTTATGAATTTTAATGAAGAAAAAAAAGGGGGATTTATAATTTTTAAACGTTCAATTTGCTGTATATTACATGCATAATTATTGCACTCTGTAATAAATAATTTGTATTCGAATTATTTTACATTAAAATACTCGCGATACTTATCTAGAACAATTATCACGCATCGACGCGCACGGATCGAATATTCTAGACGGATAATGTATCGAGAAGAAAAAAAAAAATTTCTTTCAAAATGAATCACGTGCAATGTTGTAATACATGTAGCAGGGAAACAAATAGAAATTAATGCTTTAGAATATAATGACTCTAATAAAAATTTTAATAAAGGCCTCGTATAGTATAATAAAATTTTAATTGGATAAATTTTTTGTCATATCTTCTTAATAAATAGTATAAAATATAAGCTTTTCCATCTCGCAATATGCTTTATTGTATATACATATATCCGTTAAAGTAACGCATAAAAGATACAACAACGTTACACATTGATTTTGAGGTTATGTCATCCAATCGACGTCGACGTTTAAAATTCTCGGAACAATTCAATCTTGACTCTTCCTCCGCAATCACGGCGAATATCTCTCGAAACCCTCGCGCCCGAAATTTACGTATACGTACACACGCAAGTATCGTCGTCCGTTAATTAATCTTTAAACGCTTTCTCATCAAAATATTTATGTATATATATATATATATATATATATATATAAACATTGTACCGCGTTCTCGAAAATTACGAGGCGATCGGCCAATTATTCCATTACGGTGACGTGCGCGTGCGCGTGTGTGTATTCCATAATCATAATCGAATTCATTGTCAAAGTGGTTGAACGTATATATTTAAAAATCCGCGCTTGGTGGTCTTGGCCAAGGACAATGGAAATTTTTTTCGTACGGTGACAGCATCGGCTTATCGAATTTTCGTGACTGCTTTTTTTTTTTTTTTTTTTTTTTGTTTTTTGGCTCTTTTCGCTGATTTACGTAACACAATCGATATACGAATATTTCTCCTTCGACTTTTCGCTTTCATTCATTGTTTCGTTGAAGCGAAAATTTGACTTGCCCACGCGAACGTCGAATTGATAAAGTAGGAGCTGTAATTTAGTAGTCAAAGAATTAAATGATGATCGATGGCGATGTTTATACTTTTTTACGTTATCGTTCCAATTTTGATTTTAACGCGTTTATTTAGAACATTTGTTATATATCTATTTCGAACTTTGTTTGCGGATAGATTGTTTCGTTCTCAAAACACTTTGAAGTGGCGGTTTAAATTACATCCACGAGAACGTCAGCGATCAAATAAATAAATAAATAAATAAATGAAATTCGGTAGCGCGATGAAATTTCAGAATTGACGCATTAAACTTCAAAATTAAACAGAGATAAATTTAAACATACTTTCGCAAACATTTAGATTAAGAGTATTGAACTGTAACGTGCACACATTTTAACGGAAAATTTGTTTATCTTTACTTTAATTGAGCTTTTATATTATACGACCGAGAGTATTTTATTATAAGAGTATATCGTACCGAGATGAAATAAACTTTTGTCTTCGGGTAATTCACTCCGTAATTTTAACTATGAAAAAAAAAGGAAAAAGAAACAAACAATAACGAAACTAAAATCTAATTCTTCACTCTTGGCGTTAATATATTAATAGATATTAACGTCTTTAGCGTCATTAATCGCGGCTTCGTTTATCAGCGATTATCAGTACCTACCTATATATTTATTGAACAGAAATTTTATAAAAATCTCTAGATTTTTATCTTTTCTCCTAAAAATACAAACTTTAATCGTATAATCTTATACGAAAAGAAAAAAGATGTGCCACTCTTCTCATTAACTGAATGTATGTAAGCCTTTCGTTAAAAGATCCCATAAAACGATTATTTTGCCGAGGGAAAAAAAAAAAAAAAAAAAAAAAAAAAAAAAAAAAAAAAAAAAAAAAAAAAAAAACATTCCACATATAATGTAACCTTATAACGCAAACACGTATCCTCGCCGAAAAAGAAAAAAAAACACACTGCCCGCACAAAATAATCCAACTAACTACGTAATAATTCCCTACTCTCGTTTTTTAATAGCTCGCCCGGTAACAATCCCGTGACTTGAAAAAGCCTCACACCTAAGCTTCTTACGACAACAATCTACCCTTCCACCTTTCTCTTGAGATACACACGCGCGTTCCAAGTCAAACAGAAGAGCTTCGGGCAATGCCAGTGTAAACATGTGTATATATATATATATATATATATATATATATATATATATATATATCTTGTTCTTAGCCTATAAATCTATCTCTCTTTCTTAGCTCTACGATTGAAAAAGTAACGCGCGTGGAAAACATTCGCCCACACGTGTACAGGCTCGGAGGTGCGATGTGTCGAGTTCGATAGTTGCCGGATTAACTTGATTGGCAATTTGTGATGTGTTTCTATGTACACTTGAGAGAGAGAGAGAGAGAGAGAGAGAGAGAGAGAGAGAGGGCAGTATCAACGAGGACTCGCGTAGGTGTTTGATTGCTGGAAGTAATGCGCTAACTTGTTCAGATTAAAATCGGCCGGGCTATAGGTGGAATTTTGATTTGCATTTTCAGATTTTTTTTTTTTTTTTTTTTTTTTTTTTTTATTTGTTTTTTTTCTTCAATTTCACGTCGGTTTACATACGTGCGACGTTAACGAAACGAGGAAATTCAAAAACAATTTGAGATAACGAAATGCTTATTTTATTCATGTTAGATGGGATATGTGGTTATTTAATCACTGGTATTATTACTCGTTTATAGCACAAACGATTGGATCGTTAGCTTAGGTTTTTTCATATATATCCATTTAATTAACATTATTTCATTTGTATATACTTGTATACCGATCAACGTCCATGCTGATATTGGAATTATGAACTTGAACTTTATCGTTGTATTGATAGAGTTCAATAATAACCCGTAGTTAAAATTTTATTAAGAGTAAAGCTTCGAGAAGATTCCTTGTAATGACGAAAATATAATTAATTTTTCCTTGGCAATAAAATCTAGATATATATATATATATATATATATATATATATATATATATATATATATATATATAGTTTTTGCATATTTTACAACTTTATATTCTATCTATACACGTCATGTTTTACTGCATATTGGAGTTATAGATTTTTAATAAAATTTTTATTATTATTAATATTTAATAAAAAATTTTACTATTATTATTAATTCTGTAAAACGAGAATAAAAAAGTTTACATACACTCTCAATTTTTCAATAACTATTACGTTAGAGTTAGTTTATGTCCGTAACTTGCAATAAATCGTCGTTTTTTTCTGATCAATTAATTAAAAGTTGCATTGAAAATAAATCATTTGATGCAATCGTTACAAAACTTATGAAAAATTATGTTAAAGATTTATGAATTATTACATTATTATGAGCATTATAAATAATAAGTTTAAAGACCGAAGAAGATGTATATCTGCAGTTTAGGTCTGTCATACACTTTTTTGAGTTATAATAGTTAAATTTTTTGAGTGAATTTTAATGATTAAGCACAAATTTTGAAATTTGCAAGCGTGTGATGTATGCATTACTTTAAACGAAATGAAATGTCAAATTTCATTTATTTATCGTATTTCTTCTCAAATTTTACTTATCAATTTTAAATTGTTCTTAAACACGTAAATTGCAATATAACATAAGATTGTAAAAAAATTTCTTTAATATTCGGTGAGATAATTTTAAAAAAATTTTTATCTATTTACCGAACGAATCGCTAAAAAATAATGCCCACTGCCAATTTATCATTACCTAGGCGACAAGTAGAAGTATAAATCTTTTCTACAATGAAATACAAAGGTAACTCAATTTTCGCTAATTAAGGAAAATAAATTAACAGCGTTTCTAGTTTCTATTTTAAAATGCCATGTAACTGAAATCTACGCAAATTCTTTTTTACACGTTTGAGTAAACATTGTGACGTTAACTGAAAAATCATCGAATAAATCGTTTTACATTTCTAATTTATAATTAAACTTGTTGAAGAAAATCTCATTAAAATATGTTACAGTTCGTAATTACGAAATAATGTGTAAAAAAAAAAAAAAATCAACCGAGTTCACAAATCAGTCAAACTTGATACAAAAGCCCAGAAAATTAAACTTTAAAATTTTGCCTCGTGTAACCTTTCGTCTCTCTAATCCATAAAAGACACAACCAAATAAAAAAAAATAAAAAATGAAAAAAAAAAAAAATAATAAATACCTGTTATTTTTCAAATTTCATTGAATCTGCTACCGCGTCTGAAATTCCTCGCATTTCTCACATACAATCCCCGCAAACCCTCGATAAATACTGTACACGAAAACCATTACGTAAATATATATCGGACTCCTTTCGTTTGATTAAATCAACATACGAGCGAATTGCAATAGATGGCTTAAATAAAAAAAGAAAAAGAAAAAAGAGATAGAAAGAGAGAGAGAGAGGGAGCATTCAATTAGTGACGAATCGTTGAATCGAATTCGGCTGTTGAATATATAACCGAGGAGAAAGAGTTTAAACGAGACTGACATTGATAATGACGCGGTGTACCGCGCATACACACACACACACACACAAGGCGAAAAATAAGAGAAAAGAAGATGGATAGGACGAGGGAGAAAGATAGCGAGGAGAGAGAGAGAGAGAGAGAGAGAGAGAGAGAGAAAGAGAGAGAGAGAGAGAAAGGAGAGATAGTGGTGAACTAATTCGGCACTCGGGTAATCGATCTAAGCTTCGCTCTTCTTCTCCCTTTGCAGGGACCACTCGTCCGAATATCCGAGCCGTTTTGCTCACGAAGGAATCCGAATTGTTTGGCCCATCTGCAATATTCTCGTCGCTCTTACGCTTTCTCTCCTTTACGCTTGTCTTCGCTGAGCTTTCTAGAGCATCGAGTGTGACTAACTTCTCTCTCTCTCTCTCTCTGTCTTTCTCGCTTATATACTCGTTTGGATCGCTTTTCTGCGATCTTTCGTTGAGATACTTTCGTGCGAGTTGAGATGTATATAAACTCGCTTTTAATGGATTTATATGCTTTCTTTTATTATTTCTATAATTTTCTTTTTTTTTTTTTTTTTTTTTTCATGTTTTTTGTAAAAGAGGCACATTTTATTCGTACGATGCGATGAATTTGGAGAAGAAATTTATTTATTACGATGTCTGGTTAGCGTTGTTAATTGCTTGCTTTTTTCCGTCTGTTCTGAATGTTTGAGATTAATTGGCTATGTTTGTCTGGCAAAAGACATCGTTTGAAAAATGGTTGAGGTTTTTAGAAAAATTAATCGTCGATTTAAAAAAATTAATTGATTTTAGTACTAATAATGGTAATTATCAATAAAGGATTGATATAAATTAACGTTTCTTTGTATATCATTTTTTATGAATACATTTTACATATTTTCTTTTAATAATTACACCAGTAGCAAATAAATAATGAATTAGAAATTTTTTTCAATAACCGGTAATCGATTTTTTTCCAATTATTATGTCGCACGCAAAAAAAGAAATATTTTAAAAATAAAATCGTTTATTTTTACTAAAAAGTAGTTATATAATTGTCATAGCTTTTAAAACTAAATTATGTTACTGTAGACATCACTTTTACATTTTTTTTTTTTTTTTTATAAATATAATCAAATATTAATTAATCTCTGTATCCATATTATAAATATTATAAATATATTATCGAGGAATGATCAAAAAAATTTCTATAATGGCAGGCTTCACAATTAATTTACATATTTATATGTAAGTCAAATTTGCAATTCTCTTGCAACAATATACTATAACTGTGTTTTATTAATCGGTAAGCCATTGACTTGGCATTAGAAAAAAAAAAGAAGATTTTCAGAAGAAAGCCGCCAATTCCATAAAATACAAACACTTCAAATTTTGCTTAAAACATCATAATTTAAGCTGTCGTCTCGAAGACGTCTTGAGAAAAAAAAAAAAAAAAAATTAAATTAAGGAAACAACAGAACTCAATATCGGCTGGCATTAAAAAAAAAAAAAAAAAATGATAGAATCTTTCCTAATCCCGTTTGACACGCCGTCCAATCCAAACGCTCTAAACGCGCCACTTCAAAGTTATCCGAACCGCTCGATACTTAACAAGTCAAACTACAAGGAAAGAAAAACGAAAAATAAAGAAATAAAAAAGATAAACAAAATAGTCAAGCTGACTACATGAATTTTTTCGCGCCACTCACACTCACACACACACACACACGCACACACGCACACGCGCACACACGCGCACTTACGAGTACACAATCGAGTTCGAAAGTAGAAGCTCGCATCGGAAATAGATCTTCGTCGGACTATGTGTCTCACACACACATAGTTTGTACTTAAAGTTAACCGAGCCGCGTATATTTAAATTATTTAATTCGTCGCGTGTAAAAAGTCGCCGTTTACAATTTATGCGTACGATGGGATATATCACGCTCGAAGTAACGAACTCGAAGAGTACGGCGCTTTAGATCGATTTAGATTATGTGTGTATATTATACGCACAACGAAAGGAAGACAGTTGGATTATAAGCGACAAGTTTTAATGAATTTTTTTGACACGGGCACGTGTACATAACCGTCGCGCGTATATTTCCACGACGATTGATTGAGCTATTATGGGTAAGTTATCCGTATCGTTTTAAGAGATTATTTACAACGCCGTCTCGTTTACTCGCTGGCTATACGACTAGTTGAGAATTGGGTTAGGCTAAACTTTATTCGTGTCAGGTAATGGATTACCATAATATAATGTAGATATATAAGACGGTTCATGGTCAGTGAATTATTCTCGTAATACTAACAACCAAATCGTTTTCAAATTAAAGAAAACCGAGCTTCGCATAATACGCGTATAAAATCTTAAAGTGTTCCCGCGAAACGTCGAAACGATTAAAATTCCAACGTAAAATTTGATTCGCCGTGTCAATGCGCGTCCTTCGCGCTTCTCTGTTTCTAATCTACACTTTTAATCGTTCGTCGCGCAACGTCGCAGTTAATCCAATCTCTCGAATAGTCTAATTAATCTCCTTGTATTACATAGAATTTTCACATTTTTTTCTACGACCACATATACACATATTTTCGTTTCCATCACGTACGATCGAATCCCTAACGAAATATTGGTATATACTTGAGTATTTTTTGTTTTTCTTTTCGACTTTGGCGCCGTTTTTTTTTTTTTAAGTTATATAAAAAGAACCGATGTTTTTATTTTTCGAAGAAACGTATTATTGTTGTTTTGACGGGGAAATAATGATTTAAAAGAGTAATTTCTTTACTTATGAATCGACGCATTTATTTTTTATCACTTCGTAAAATATTTTCATATTTTTATCAATTCCGTCTCTTAATATTTATCTACTTCGTTTGGCTTCGATTTTATCGATTTATTATAAATATTCAAATTTTATATAACACAATCTAATTTATTTAAATTGGCAAAAAGTTACTAAAAGAAGGAATAAAAAAAATGTATCTTAATATTAAAAATAATAATGATGATAATAATAAAATAAAAAATTCTTGAATACCATTATAAATAATAAAAATTACAAACTATTTGATTAATCGTTAGACGTATAAATTTTGCATATAATCAATGGATCGAAGCGATTTTAACCAGGGCTACTATTCAAAATATTGTAAAAAAACAACTGGTAAAATAATTAAAAGCGATTTCGGTTAACGATTATGCATTAGTTGTAAATCGTAATCAAGTAGTTGTAAGCGCTACCTTAATTATCGAAATAATTTATTATCCGGATGCGAATCGCAATATATCACTCGCTTCGAATCTTTCCGTCTCTCTTTAGTTTCAAGTTTTATATGCAGGTTGACACACTCGCACGCACACCCACGCAAGCATTAATGAGCAAATATCATTATAATTAATAGTGAGCGAGAAATGCGTCGAAGCATATGTATTAATCAATCTAATTGATGATTGAAGAAACTTTTGAACAATTCGAATGAATTTATATGGTATATATATTATCATAATGCATCCTGATGAAATTATCGTAAATGAGTAAATTAATTATAATCAATAATAACAGTATTTGTTTATTGAAATTTTAAAATATCATCAAAGAGTTTTGAATAAATCAAATGCTACGTCTATTTAATAGTTACAAAAAACGTTTTACAAGCACGAATACAATACTCGATATTGTTTGAAAATCATAAATCCGTCCATTGCCTATTTGAAAATTCATGACGGGTTTGATGTTGTTGCGCGATTGAAAGTTTGCGTTTGAATGACGTTAAAATTTATCTTACGGATATGTACTTTCGAAAAATTTTATAATTCTTTTGTTTTGTTTATGTTACAGGTGAGTTACAGAACTTATCGCAATAACTAAATCTTCCTTCCTCTGTAAGTTTAAGTTATTCATGTATATATATTTTTCGTTTTCATCCATTCATATAAATTTATAATCGCTAGAAAACTTTTAAACCAAACAACAAAACGTTGCCGATCTTCTCGTATGCTTGATTCGCACGTTAAATTATATTCGTGTAAATAATTAAGATATCGTTGATTTATTATCGACAAACACGAAAGAGAATCACAGCTTCTTAAAATTATTCTATCAATACGTATATTTATTATCAAAATCGATAAATTCGCGTTCGAAAAAATATCCCCGTGTATAAATACGGATAATGTCATCGCGACGCGACCAACAAATTCGTACACTCACGCAATGTTGATGTTTCTCCAGATAAAAAAAAAAAAAAACGGGAAGAAAGACGAAAAAAAACGACGAAAGTCGAAGTATTTTGACGAACTCGTGTAAAGAAATAGAAGACACATGGCGCCCGTTCGTGCGTAAAATTTGCGTACGATAAACAAATTTTATTCTTCAAAAGAAAGATCGCTTTCTTTGTTTCTCTTTCATGAAATAAAGGAATTCCGGATTCCAAAGAAA